>CM076570.1:1625744504-1625783414 GCA_034641835.2 Pinus albicaulis
TAAGTAATAGAAAGCTAACAAAATTTCTCACAACTTTTACTTTTATCGCAAAATGAAATTCTACACAGAAAAATTGTTATAGTTTGCAGAAAGTTGAAGAACCGAAAAAAATGAAATTTTTTTCTCAAAAAAGGGCAAAAAGTGTAACCCAGCTTCACATTTTCACCCATTGATTTTAAACTGTTGATCATCACTTACTAAATCAACAACGCATATCAAAAAACCTGGTCCCACCTTGTTTCCTCGTAGCTTCCCGATGCATCTCAGCCACTCGCATTGCTCGATTAAATATGACGACGCATATGTAATATTGTATAACAAAAGTGATCGGGCAAAGTGTGCCAAAACTTTTGCGATAAAAGTTGTTTCCCAAAACCACCATCTGCTACGTGTCTCATTTCTACTAGATCACATTGCAAAAGTAAAAAACCGTTTACCGCTCAGGAGCAATGCGATAACCACTAATGGTTTTGCAATCGAAAAACCAAATCCGCCTCCTGCCTTTAATAAACTTGTAATTAATGCCAAATATGATGATTTTTTAAGGTTAAACTTTAAGATATCATTATTATATCGGTTTTTTGCATTCCCTACTGATTTAACTCCCGCCCCGACCGTTTTAAAAGAATTTCGAGCCTATGTTGACCAATGAATAAGCCCTGAAGCTGAACTTTACCACTATCAAAGATCCAGTTTAAACTGAAGATACCTTGTCGACATAACAAAGCACACTGTTTCGGCTCTAACCAATCAACAAAAGTCCAAATTTGACCACAGATTCTTCAAAAACTCTGTCAAAGCATCAAAATACCTGCGAATTAAGGAAGCTTGAATTCATCTGTAAACCCCTTTAAAGCCAAAATCCTCATTTTGCAGCTCCTTTTTTAAAACAAATTCCAAACACAGATTGATTAAAAGACTTCTTTTCCACATTTGTACCATTCAGGAAACCCTGTTTCCTGTCTTAGCCCATTTTTCATCTCTCAGAAGCCTAATTTGAGCAAAGAAAACTCAAAAGAAGCTATCCTTAGCCTAAATTACTCAGTTTCATCTATGTTAAAGTAAATAACTCCTACAAACAGTCTAATCTTGCAGTAGTTACCCAAAATGCCTAAAAAACAGAGTTAAACCTCTGCGGACAGATCTCATTCCACAGGTCTTTCAAAAAACCTTCAATCACCTCCCTGTAGACATGGGTTTCATTAAAAAATTGTTTGATTTTTGTAGGTTATTATCAGAATATGGATATTGGGCCAACAGTTTCAATACTAGTTGACAAAATTGTTTGCTCCAAATTCTCAGATTTTAACTCAATATCTTCATTCAACAAACAGTTTGTATACAAAGAAAGAACAAAATCAAGTCAGAGAGAGATCAGAATGATGAAGTTTTCATAGTGAATGGTAAAAGTGAAATCAAAATTCACAATGACACTAAAAACATAACAGTGAAAGAGTATCAGTGGTTAAAGTGTATCAGGTAAAAGTCAGAGTGAAAGTTAAAACAAAGTTACAAAGAAGTCAAAGGTAAATAGTAAAAGTAAATAAAAAGGTAGTAAATGGTAAAAAGAGATGAAAATACTTTCACCAACAATGAATTTTACCCAAAGTGAAAGTAAAACAGTTAAAAGAAAAAAAAAGATGAAAAGATGAAAACATAACAAGAAGGAACATTTTTGCAGAAATATCATGTTTAAGTTATTGTTTGTAGAAACTATTGTGACCAATCCAAGATGAATTTTGCAAAATGGAAGGAGGTTTATGTTCCTAAGGTGTCCAAATACAAAAACCTCTCTCACTTTTCTAACATCTATTATGGATTGGGAAATATTAAACAATATTTGAGAGCACTTTTTGCAGAAAATTCTTGTTAAGTCATAATTTTGAAAAGACGATTGTGGCCAATAAGAAATACATCATACAAAACTGAAGAAGGTTTTTGTTCTTAAGAGACCCATCTACAAAAACCTATCTCACGTTTTGCACAGTTATTTCAGAATGAGAGATACAACACATCTTTACAGGTTATTTTTCAGACTCTGTAAAACTCTATTTTACACATCGTTTTTCAGAGCCTATTGTGAACAGATGGAGAGGAATTTTAGGAAACGGAAAGCATTTTATCGCAAAAACATATTTATCTACAATAACCTCTTTCATTTTTTACATATCTATTTCATATTTAGAAATAAAATGATATCATTGGACCCCAAGTTTGCAAAATTGCTGGAGCAAAATGCACTAAGAAAGGAGACAGTTAGTGACTTGGATGCCTCATCATCAACTAAAAGTTGGATAAAATTCGAATTATCCTCTTAGTCATCACCTATCCATAAAAAATAGTGCCAAATAGATGCATTAGTCTTGAGTGTCCTTTAATTAATTTCTATTTATGTAAAACAGTTTGAGATATTTTGTAAACCAATCTTGATTTTTTTTCAAGATATTCTAGTTTAAGAATTTGTATAAATACTTCACTCTTTGAAGTATTTTGTGTGGAATAAAATTATCAAGACTACTATAGAATGTTTTGTTGAAAACATTGAGATTTTATGTGAGTTAAGTTGAAGCAGCAGGCTGGAAACTGAAGAAAAAAGACATCATAACTAATGATCCTCGTGTTGATCAGATGAGTATTGTATCTTCCAGTTTTCATTATTTATTTCTTTAAGTTTCATTCATACATCTTGTTTTATTTTCCATCTTAAATGAATAACTAGGAAAGGTATTACAGAATCAGTGTAAAAAGCTCTCTGTTTTTACTAGTTTTCATGTTTATGTTTTCTGCTGATTTCCAGACTTTAGAATTTTTAATTGCTATTTAGTCTCGTTTTACCTCAATTTCCCTCTTCCTTTTCTGTGATCTAAGGATTCTTAACTGCCCTTATTCCATATCATACCACTTCATCAAAATAGCCTTTTAAAACCCTTTGAAGATCATCTATCTTGCCCTTAGTATATTTGTTCTTTTGATCTTAGTTTTATAGTCTTGTTTGCTATAAATTTGACTCCATTGCCCAATGGTTAGGTAGATATTTCTATGGTTAGCCTTGTAGTCCTTCATTCCCACCAAAATTCAAAAAATCAAACCGAATCTTCCACTCATAGCTAGCCTAAAATCCATTACAAAACAAAGCTAAATCTTGAGGAGAGATCCCTCTTTGGAATTTAGGAAGGCTAGATCCTAGATTTCAAAAGAGGTTCTTGGTTACCCCTAGTTTTCTTTAACTATAAACCAAAATCCCACGACATAAGAAATAATAGGGTGATAACAGCTTCCAAAAAGAAAACCTAATTCAAATTAAAGAATCAGATTGGTCCTTTCATTGTGAATAATAGAAATGTTGATAAGGAGATAGAAAAAAGTTTATTAGAGCAAAAATTTCAGGTAAGATTCCCCTGGAATTATGACCCCCAAGGTCTTCTAAGCAGTATAAGGGTTAAATTTAAACTACCTCCTTTCATACATGAATCCAAGCTAGATATTGAAAAATATGCAAATAAGACAGAATGGACATCAAACACTTTGATAGATACAACTACCAATGAACAGCCAACAGGAAAATCGGATACCACACTTGCCATGGTAACTTCAAAACAGCCAGAATCTTCAAATAAAAGAAGCAAAGATGATGGAGCATACACAACAGAGACTACTACAGAGACTAAATTCAAGCTCATCTACAACAAAAGGCCCAAGCTCACTACTATTGAAAAAGAAAAAGTTATTGATGTTGAAGATTCCAATGAGCCTGAGGTAAACAATAATGAGGCTACAGAAATAAAAAATGAAACTCTTGCAGACATATAGAAAGATCAAATAGTAGGAGAATAGGATACTCAAATGATTGAAAGAAATAAAAGTATGGATGCTTCTTCCACACAAACAATTGAGGAAAAAGACTTAGACATAAAAGAAAGGTACAAACAAATTAAACAAAAGAATGAAGAGTTCAAAAGTGAGATTTATTCTCAATTTCTCAAACAGAAGCCAGGGAATCAGAACAGGTTACTTACAGCATTTGACTACTCCACAAATAAAATGATCATGTCATATTTGCAACCAACTACTTCAACACCTAAGACAGTGCCAGACTAAAAAAAGGTTGATTTTGAAGTAGATACAGAAAATGTACATGAATTAGACCAAATATAATTCCACAGACATAGCTCTGAGATGTTATATTATACTGTGGTAACAAAGGCTATGAGTGCTACAAAGTTGTATAATACCACTATTAACATGCAGGATCAATTGAAGCTGGATAAAGGCTCTTTGAATTCCAAAGATCTAAGGATTAAAGCCTTAGAAGACTTAGTTTTGCAGGTGGGATTTGATCCTTCAGATTTTCTAGCAGCAGAGATATTAATTAAAAAGAAAAATGAAGACATTGTAGCTTTGAGGAAACAGTTGAAGCTTCCTCAAAGTGAACACCCTCAAACTAAAGAAATTCTTCAAGAACAGGCAGAAAAAGAAGACATGATGCAGTTGATTATCAAACTGACAGCCCAAATCAAAGAAACGGAAACACAATTGGATCAACTTATGAAAGAGAAAGAAATTTTCAAAGAAACTAAAGCTCCAATTATCCCCTCAGTCATACCAGTAATTACTACAGTTGTGGCCTCCACATTGGGAGAGAAATTAGCATGTAATGTGCCATTAGCAACTGCAATGTCAGTGCATTCAACTACAACATCAACAAAAGATTATTCAATCACACAAGTACAACACACAGATGATGCAGGACGGATAGTAAAAGCTATGGAGGAATTATCACTGAAAAGAAAAGAAATTAATAGTTTGAAAAAGATGATTCAGAATATGGAAGTTTCCAACAAAACAACATTAATCAATGCCAACAGTTATGAGCAAAGGGCCAAAAGACTTGAAGAGAAAATCAAAAGCCTTCAAAAGGACTTGAGTTTCACTATACAAATTTCTTACATAAGAAATTACCTTTGGATCAATATAATTGATGCCATTCATCTTCAATGGCCTTCAATTCAAATTATTTATGAACAGAGAGATTTACTTCTAGCAGCACAAGTGGAAATCCAAAAGACAACAGAAGAATTAGCAGATAAGCTAGCACAAGCATTGAAGCTAATCACTTTCTTGAACAGTAAAAACAGAACAGAGCTAGAAGAATTAAAGGCACAGGATAGGAAAGAGACTATTTTTCAAATCAAGAAGGTTCTGAAAAAGAAAAATTTGATGAACAATTTAAAGGAAAAATGTGATGCCATGAATATTTCTATAACCAAGTTTTTAGAAAAATACACTATGCTGAGACAAATTGGTCTTCCATATATTCATGTGTGCAATGATAAAATAATGGCCCAAAAATATTATGAGAAGAAGATAAGGGATTATGCTAAAGAACATATCAACAAGCCACTACCACAGGGCCCTCCCACAGGAAAGGTCATTCTTCAATATATTGAAGACTTGTTTTTTCTTCAAAATGAGATCCAACATCTGTTTGTTTTTAAGCCTAATTTTTCCAAATACACAAATGCTGATGAAAAATTCAGGAAACTAAAAAGTGTAAAAATACCAAATGCAGAACAATGGTAGGCTTTTACAGATTTAATGTAGCAATGAAAGGGAAGAACAGTGAAGAAAACTACTTTAGAAACAGTCAACTGATTTTTTTTACTATTAGCAGTTTTATTTTTACAACAGTAAAAGAGTAAATAAACAGAGTCAAGGTGTATCAGGATGAAAGTATAGCGTGAAAGTGTATCAGAAGGAAGAATGTCAGTCAAAACAACTCCAATAAAGATATTTTCCAATTTTCCAGCAAGCAGGACAGCTAGCCAGTAAAGACTCCTTGATTATTTTAAGTTGTTCTATATTTTTGGATAAGAGGACAACTTGCTAAACTGTTAAGCAGTTGTCCCTCTTTATATGTAAAGATATTTTATATTTCCTAGAGTTATTCCTAGATCTCTCTAGGATATTTTGTAAACAATATTTTGTATAAATACTTCAGTCTTTGAAGTGTTTGGTGTGGAATAAAATTGCTAAGATTACTATAGATTTTTGTTGATACATTGGAGGCTTACAGGTGCTGATTTTGAAGTAGCAGACTGGACAAATATAATTGATCATAATTCAGGATTCTCGTGATAAGTTAAAGAGTAAAGTGCATCTATCTTGTCATTGTTTATTTTCTGAGTTCCATTCATTTCGTTGTGTGTTTTTTCTTTCTTAATGAGTAACTAGGAATATTACTTCAGGACTAGCTTATGGCTCCCTGTCTTAACTAAGTTACCATTTAAATGTTTTCAACTGATTTTCGGTGTTAGGAATTTTTAACTGCTCCTACTCCTGTTTGACTTCTGCCTCCTTCCTCTATTGTCCAAATGAAAGGATCCTTCATTTCCCTTTGTCCTGACTACACCATTTCATCAAAAACCTTTTACCCAAAGCTTTGAGGGTTATCTGTCTTGCCCTGACTATATTTGCATCCTTTTAGCCTTGCCTTCTAGGACTGCTATCTAGACTTAGACTCCATTAGCCCAATGGTCAAGTAGATTTCTCCCTAGTTTACCTTTAAGTGATTTTTTCCCACCAAACATCTTCAAACAAAACCAAATTGAACTATCATAACTAGCCTAAAACATAAAATCAAAACAAAGATAAATCTTAAAGAGAGAGCCCTCTCTGAATTCTGGGAAGGCTATATCCTAGGATTTGAAGTAGGTTTGTGGTTACCCCTAGTTTTCTTAAACTAAAAACCAAAAGCCCACAACTTTGAGAAATTACAAAGGTGATAAAATACTGGCGACCATACTGGGGAACTAACCAATCTCCAGTTTTAAACTTAGTCTTAAAGGAAGAACTTTCATTTGTCTTTTTACTTTATGATTATTTTTAAAGGTTGTGGGTTTTCATAAACAGTCATTCTAGCTTCTAGGAAAACCTACTATACCAGGTCTAACCTGAATCCTAAGCTTGCAGTTATAGTAGATAACCCAGAACAGATTGGAAAAAAAGAAAAAACAAATTGTCAATTTAGAAACTGAAATACCATTGAGAAAAGCTAATTATTTACCCAAAGAATTAGTGAGCTTAACTAATATTGATTTTGATTTCAAGTTTGAAAAATCATTGTTTAAAAATAAATCTGAAATTGATTTAAAAGATACTGTAATAGATCCTGTTTTTACTTCATTTTTGAATGCAACACAGAATATTATTTCAGCAAAAATAAAATTAGATAAATATGAAACTCAAAGTCAAGTAGAAAGGATTAATGTTACACTGATTAAAGACATTGATGAAGCTATTAAATTAGCCCATTTATTATCTTACATTAAGCCTCCAATTTCTCAATTGCACACAACAATAATTCCAACAGCAAATTCAACTCTATATGCTATCACCTCATTTTTAGATTCCACTGCAAGTTCATCCACATAAAAAATTAGTCCTAAGTTGCCTTTGCAGCCTAGGATATTATTCCCTTTATCCACTCAATCCACTAGTTTTATAAGCACTACATATTTATTTCCAAGTAGTTCCATATATATACCAACCTCTTTTCCAAGTTCTTCAAGTATAGCTTTTAGCACATCAGCTACTATATCCAGCATTGCTCCTATCATCACCGTTATACCTCCCAATCCAACAAAACTTCAAGCCATGGCTGCTAGGTATGCTCCCCTTGTCTTACCCCAAAACGTCCATGATATGCCCCAAGATTACCAGAAAAATATACCACTATTTGATGGCCTGTCACAATATACTGCTCAACAACATTTCACAAAAATGACAGACTACTGTGAAATCTATGAAATGGATGAGTCAGATGTCCAGATGAGGTTATTTTCTCAAAGTTTAACAGGAGAAGTTAGGAAATGGTTTAAAAATTTAGATGTTGGTAGTATAGCTAATTTAGCTGCATTTCATAGAGCATTTTTAAATAAATGGGAAAAGAAAAAGAACCCCCTGCAAATTTTATCTGAGTTTGATGCTTTAAAAATATCTCCTAATGAGTCTGTTCAGGATTATTGCACTAGATATAACAATTTCTATAATTCCATTTTTGTAGATCTTAAACTTACACCCTACTCTGTACTTCTTAAATTCCCTGATGCATTTGACCTAGATATGGCTTATCAACTAAGAGAAAGAGATGTTGAAACATTAGAACAGATAAAATTAGATGTTGTTAGTGTAGAAATTAATATTCTAGCTAAAAACGCCATACTTAGGAATGAAAGGAGAGTCACAGTCAAAGAAGAAACATCAAATTCAGATGCTAAACTAGATTTATTTGCTAAAACTTTAGAAAGGGTGGTTGATAGATTAGACAATATTGAGAGAAAACCACAATGGAATAACCAACCACAAATCAGAAATCCCAACTTCAAAAAAAACAATAACACTGGAAAAGCTAAGGAAGCTTCTCCAAATCAAAACATTAGGCCCCCATTTCAAGAGAACTATGTTGAGAGTTCTCAAAATAATGATGAAGATGAGGATAACATCAATCTAATAATGGGGATAGATGAAGAAAACACTATTTTCCTCACTCAGGAGGATCAAGAACTTTTTGAGCTTCAACAACTCAAAATAGAATCTAGTAAATCCTTTGATTTCAAACAAGGTTATGACTTTGCTATTAATGAAATTCACAGTCAGTATAACCTTAGAATCAGAAAAAACAATGAAACTTCTACAAAAAACACTTCTCAAAATCAAACTAAAAAGAATGTAGAAGCACCAAAAACAAAAATTTTGCAAATTCTCCCAAGGGAAAACAAGCAAAATTCCAATCCTCCCAGTCCTAAAAGATTTCCAAGGCCAAAAATTATCGACATCACTGAAGAAGTGGCCCAATCCTCCAATAATTCCCAAAAGGCCAACACTACCAAAGCCCCTAATTCAGTGTGATTAGAAATTCTTGATCCTAAGAAGAATCCTGTTGATTCTAAATCAACAAATCCCAAAACTATTAATACCAAAGATTCTGCTAAAAGTTCAAAATCTGAAAAAACTTCTGCTACCCCTGAATTTGTCCCTAAAAAGAGAACTAAAGACAACAAAAGTCAAGAAACTCAGACAGAAAACAAAAGGACAACTTAAGATAAAAGTACATCTGTAGAAATTCATGAAAAACCCACTCAGATAACTGTCACAAAAGATGAACTAATTCAGATTAGTAAGTCTCAACCAAAATTTAATATTCAAACTGAAATAGCTAAGTTAAAAAATACCAATTCCTTTAACAAAATTGCTAAAGAATGACTTATATAAATCAACAATTACTAAAACTTTGAATATGAATGATGGTGAAGATTCCATTAATTTGAATGACGATCAACCAGAGTTGATATTTGGCCTTGATGTAAATGGTAAGCATTCAGATGGAACAATGCCTCCTTTCTATATCAGTCTTACTATTCACAATCATATTTTACACAATGCAATGTTAGATTCAGGTGTGGCCATGGGTTCCCCCCTTTCCCCGGTTGTTGCTAATCTTTTTATGGAAGACTTTGAATCAAGGGCCCTCTCCACCTCCATGTTTCAACCTAAGCTTTGGAAAAGGTTTGTTGATGACACCTGTGTGGTATGGCCTCATGGAAAAGAGAATTTGGACCTTTTCTTCCGTCATCTTAATGGTCAATCTGACTTTATTAAGTTTACCATGGAATTCGAAGTGGATGGTAGCCTACCCTTTCTTGATGTTCTTATTTCTAGAAAGGATGATGGTTCCTTCACTCATCAAGTTTTCAGAAAGAAGACGCATACTGAGCAGTATTCACATGCGAGTTCTCACCATTTCCCTACTCAGAAATCAGGTGTTCTCAGTTAGCCACTAGAGCCTTTAGAATTGCTGATGAACACCACCTTGAAGATGAGAAATCTCATCTCCTTAGGGTTTTTCTTAATAATGGTTATAACAAGGTTCAATGTCTTAAAGCTTTTCAAAAAGCTGAAAAAGGTCCTAAGGTCAAGAAGGAACAATGTGATAGGTTATCCGGCGTTCACCTTCCTTTTATCCAAGGAATGACTGAAAAAATCGCAAGGATTCTAAAGAGACATAATGTTCCCTCAACCTTTAGGCCCCTACGCACCATTCGGAGTTCTCTCAGATCTGTTAAGGACCCGATTTGCCCTAAGGATGGTAAGGGTGTTTACTTGATTCCTTGCTCCTGTGGGACCCCTTACATCGGTGAGACTGGTCGTTCCATTAGTCAAAGAATTCAGGAGCATGCTGCTGACCTTAAGCATAATAGGTCTCGCACCTCTGCATTAGCAGAGCATGCAGATAAGACAAAGCATCACATTTGCATCGGAGATGCGGAAGTTATTGCAAGGATAGACCATTTCCACCATAGAAAGCTAAGGGAGGCCTTAGAGATTGAAAAGAGGCCTGTCAACCTCAACAGAGATGATGGATGGAGCCTTAGCAGATGTTGGATCCCGGCCCTTGACTCATAGTCTTCGGTTTTTTTCCTTTCTGCTCTCCTTTGTTTTCTTTTTTCTTTTTCTTTTTTTTTTTCTCTGCTTTTGTTTTATTCTTCCCTTTTTGTTCTTGATTTTATTTCTATTCAGTTATTATTATTATTTATTTAATTACTTATCATTGATATTTAATTTTAATATTATTATTTTTCATTCTTCTATATATGTTATCTTTATTTTTATCTATCTTGATTTAGTTATGTTATTTTTATTTTATTTATTTACTTTTGTTTTTACTTATTTAAAAAATATATATAATAATAATAATAATAATAATAAATCTATTTATGTAATTTATACTAGTGCTTTCATTTTATATATATATATATATATATATATATATATATATATATATATATATATATATATATATATATATATATATATTTATTTATTTTTATTTTTATTTTTATTTTTTATTATATATATATATATATAGATATTTAAAATATTTTAATGATTAATACGATAATATATATATATATATATATTTAAAATATTTTAATGATTAATACGATATAATAATATTATTTCAACTATTAATTTTCCATATTCAGTCATTTTACCTGTTATTGTATATTTTCTCTTTGAGTGTTATTTTTTTCGTTCATTTATTTTTATTTTATTTTTATTTCTATCCATCTTTATTTATTAATTTATTGTTTTATTTTATTTTCCTTTTCATTTTCATTTGATTATTTATTATTTTTACTAATTTTTATTTTATCTTAGTGCATTTTATTTTATTTTTATTTTTATTTTTATTTATTTATTTATTCATTATTATTATTATTATTATTTTATTTTATTTTTATTATTTTATTTTTTTTGGAATTAATTTTATATAAATATGTATTATATTTGAATCTTTTAATTATTAATTAAATACAACAATAATAATTTAACTATTAATTTCATTATTTAGTTAAAGTATCTGTTTTGTGATAATAATAACTCTAATATTATTTTTATTTTAGAAATTTCTGATTTAGTCTAATTATCCGTTTTGGAATAATGGCTAGTTAGAGTTTCCTATCTATTTAAACTGTGTCTTAGATCAGATTTATTTTCTTGTCCTGATGATGAACCACAATCGTTGGTTCGAAACACGTCGACAAAATTTGTTGGAATGTGATTTTTGCCGAAATATTTTATACCAGCTTCCCACAATTTAATGCCAAAAGCTATTATGGAAACTCTAAATCTAGAAATAGCCAGGCCTTATAAAGACTTATTCTCTTTTGATTCCAGCAAAGTTAAGTGCATAGGATTGATCAAAGACTTATGTGTGAATTTGGTTCAGTACCCTGGTAAGAGCATGGTTATGGATATTGTAGTAGCTGACATCCCACCAAACTATGGTATGCTTCTTTCTCACTCATGAGGAGCAAAGTTGCAGGGATCTCTAAAATTAGACATGAGCTATGCTACTATATCAGTATTTGGACAGCCCAAGAAACTTTATAGGGAAACTTTAAATAAATTCATGGTCAACAGTGTAGAAAGGTCCATAAATTACCCCATTTATTCAACACCAACTAATCTTGATTCCTTCATTTTATGTAACTCTGATAACAATGAAATCCAGACAGAACTTATTGACGTAAAGCCAAAACCAAATAATGACAATATTTTTCATGAAGCCCTTTGGCACTTAGATTTTGATGGCTCAGTGAATAAAACAGGAGCAAGAGCTAGAATATGGATCACAAACATTGAGACAGGTCAGAAGGACATGCCTTTAAACTCAACTTCAAATGTACTAATAACATGGCAGAGTATGAGGCACTTATCTTAGGCCTTCAAATTATCAGAAAATTAGGAAGTAAAAGAATTTTAATTATGGGAGATTCAAAATTGGTCATTAAGCAAGTAAATGGAGATTATTCTGTTCATAATCCTAGATTAGCTAGATATAGAGATGCAGCAATTGATTTATGTGAAGATTTATTGGAATGTAAGTTTGCTAATATACCTAGAAAACAGAACATTCAAGCTCATTGCCTAGCAACCTTTGCTAGCACATGTAACTTACCTTTTCAACCTATACATAGGTATACTACTAAAGTTAAATATAGACCCATTGTCCCTAATAATGCAAATACTGGAAAAATTTCTCTGAAGATGAACAGATTTACCATTTTCTGAATAATGAGGAAGAATTTCAGAATTGTAATATATATTTAGATTGTAATATAGATTTAAATTTTAATTATGAAATAGATAACATAGATGTACATAAATTTAATAAACCCATTGTATTTACTCAATCTGACATAGATAACTTAGAGAAAGTAGATATAGAAGAAGTTATTGAAGAAGAAATTGACATGTTAGATTTAAAAGATAATTTTTTACCTAAAGGTTTAACTCCTTTGGAGGACCTTTTTTATTCCAATGATGTGCCTAAAAAGCCAAAAATGGAACCAATCAGGTCTGACATTGAAGAACTTAACATTGGGATAGAAGTGAAACCAAAAATGATCAAATTGTCAAAATCTTTACTCTCTCAAGAAAAAGAAAAATACATTGAACTTTTAAAGGAGTATCAAGATGTGTTTGCATGGAGTTATGAAGCTCTAAAAGCCTATGATACAAACATAATTCAACACAAGATTCCTATAAAAGATGATCAAAAACCATTTAAACAAAAATTGAGAAGGATTAATCCTGTCTTATTACCTTTGATAGAAAAGGAGGTTAAACGCATGTATGATGCCCAAATCATTGCACCAATCAAATATTATGATTGGGTATCAAACTTAGTACCTACCAGGAAGAAAACAGGTTAAATTAGATTATGTGTAGATTTTAGAAATCTCAATAAAGTATCATTGAAGGATAATTACCCTTTACCCAAGATGGATCATATTTTACAAAGGGTAGTTGGTTCTTCCAGGATATCTTTATTGGATGGTTTTTCAAGATATAACCAGATACTTGTCCAAAAGGAAGACCAACCAAAACAACTTTTACCACTCGATGGGGCACTTTCATGTATGTGAAAATGCCTTGTGGTTTGATGAATGCTGGAGCTACTTTTCAGAGGGCTATGGACATAGCCTTTGCTAAGGAAATACATTAGTTCTTGGTTATTTATTTAGATGATATTATTGTCTTTTCTGAGTCAAATAATGAACACATGGATCATTTGAGACAAGTTTTTATTAAATGTAGAAAATTTGGTATATCTTTAAATCCTAAGAAAACTCTTTTTGGACTAGAGGAAGGAAAATTACTAGGACACATAATTTCAAAGGAAGGTATTAGGATAGATCCTGCAAGAATAGAGGCCATTCTAAACATTCGTCTACCTAGAAATATCAAAGAGTTACAAGCATTTTTAGGTAAAATCAATTTTTTAGGAAGATTTATTTCTAACTTGGCAGAAATCATTAGAGAACTGAATAACATGCTTAAAAAGAACTCTGTTTTAAAATGGACAGTTGAAGAAAAACAATCATTCGAATACATTAAACATGCTTTAACAAAAACACCAGTCCTAATCAGTCCAGACTTCAAGAAAGATTTTATAATCTTTTCATTTGCCTCAGGAGATACCATAGCTGCAGTTCCACTACAGAAAAATGACCAAGGTTTTGAACAACCTATAGCCTTTTTCAGTAAAACTCTTAGGGATGCACCTTTGAAATATAACATAATGGAAAAACAAGATTTAGCCTTGGTTAAAGCCATAAAAGATTTCAGAGTGTACATTATTTACTCCCACATTATTGCCTATGTCCCTAATTCTATAGTCAAAGATATTCTTACACAAGATGGGCCAGATGGAAGAAGAGGAAAGTGGATTGCCACTATCCTTGAATATGACATAGATATTAAACCAACCAAGCTCATAAAAGGACAAGGTTTAGCCAGATTGATGGCTAAATCCAATGGTAGTGCTTTAGATATAAATTTTATTGCTCAGGTTGATAACCAGGAAGAGATGGTGACTTCATTGATCAGTGAAGCCTTTCTAGACTCACCATGGTACTCAGATATTATCTTTGTACTTACACATTTACAAGCTCCTCCTGGATTAACAAGGACTAAAGATAGATTTATTAAACTCAAAGCAATGGGATTTTGTATTATGAATAATGTGCTTTATTGGAAAGAACAAAGTGGGATATTGCTGAACTGTTTACTAAAAATAGAAGCTGAAAAATTCTTGGAGAATTTCATGCAGGTGATTATGGAGGACACTTATATTGGAAAAGTACTGCAGATAAGATTCTTAGAGCTGGTTTTTATTGGCCTACCTTATTTTCTGATGCTAAGAAATTTTTTACTTCGTGTCACAAATGCCAAATTTTTGAAGGAAAAAAGAAGTTGTTACCTTTACCCCTAAAGCCAATTTCTACTGAGATTTCATTTCAACAATGGGGTTTATACTTCTTTGGAGAAATTCACCCTCCATCCTCTGGCCAACACAAGTGGATATTGAATGCCACAGATTATTTCACTAAGTGGATTGAAGCCATTCCTCCCAGACAAGCCATTGATTTAGTAATTATCTCTTTCATGGAAAACAACCTTTTATCTAGATTTGGATGCCCACAGAAAATAATTATTGATAATGTTGTAGCATTTAAATCTAAGAAAATGATTGCCTTTTGTCACAAGTACCATATAACCCTAGGCCACTCTACTGCTTATTACCCTCAAGGTAATGGCCTAGCTGAATCTTCAAATAAAAGCTGTGTGAATATCATAAAAAAACTACTTGAAGATAACAAGAAAACCTGGAATAAAAATTTAGTCTATGCCTTATGGGAAGATAGACTTACTACCAAGAAGTCAATTGGAACATCTCCTTACCAGATTGTATATGGGATGGACGTAGTTTTCCCATCATCTTTAGGTTTTCCAGTAATGAAGATCATTCAAGAATCACAAGTAGATTTAAATGATATACAAAGAAGGATAAATCAAACTATTCATTTGCAATAGACAAGGGAAAAAATCTATGAAAAATCTCAAGTCATTCAAGAGAAAATCAAGAAAATTTTTGATAAAAGAAGTAAAGAAGATGACTTTTCCATTGGAGATAAAGTGTTAAAATGGGATTCCAGAAGAGAAGAAAAAGGGAAGCATGGAAATTTTGATTTTCTATGGAAAGGGCCTTATGTCATTTATGGATATAGGGATAACAATGCCTTCTTCATCAGAGATTTGGATGGAAATGATATTCAAGATGGACCAGTTAATGGTAGAATTCTCAAACACTACTATTCCTCTGAGTTAACCAATAGTTAGTCCTAGTTACTTTTTACATCATTGTAAATATTCATTGAAGTTTTTAGATTAGATTGGATATTTTATTTTCGAAATTGAAGCCCGAAGTGAAGGCCCTAAGCTTTGAAAAGTAAAATGTCATAAATATGAGTTTTTGCAGAAAACAGAAGAAAATTACTAGATCATCAAGGTCAAAATTGAAGGCTACTAGTCTTAGAGTTCTTGACATTTCACCAGGAAATGCCATCCCCATGTGAAACTACTGTTAGGGTCCTATAAGTATAGGATTCATAATTTGGAATTGACTTATGATAGTCTTATGAAATATGTACAAACCTTGCTTTTTGCAAGTTGTTTTCCCATATTTTGTAAAAAAATAAAAAATAGAAAATAAAAAAGAGGGTAAAAGTCCTAAAAGAAAGATCAAAGGACTTAGAAAAAATATAGACCCCAAAAGAAAAAGAAATAAAACATGAAAGTGTGCAAATTCAACTGCTACTACTTTTTACTTTTTTACTGATGATTATGGCCGAGTGTCATTAAATGCCATAATTCATGATCAGTTGAACTACTTAAACTTGACTTGTCATGATTTCAATTTTATTGTTGTAGAATAGTGAATAAAGATTAGTCAGACAGTTTAATCCTGACTAATCAGTAGATAGGTAAAGAATAAAGAGGAGCTCATCAGTTTAATCTGAGCCCTCAGAGATATAAGGTAGATTTAGATAGTTTTTATGCTTTCACAAGAATAAAATGTTCAAGGTTGCTAGCTCAAATGCACCTGCAAAATGGAAGAAAAAAAAAATGTTAGATTAAAGTTGGGTAGGTAGAGAGAAGTGGGAAAAGCATGTAAATATTCATCACTGGGAAAACAATCACTAATTTCCCCTCCCTTATAGTTATTCTACATTTTAGACTTTTAGTCAAAGAGGCTCAGAGCATTTCTCTGACTTCTGTTGGGACTAGACCCAAGGCTCAATGACTGATAAGTTAAAAGTGTTTAATTCCTATATTAGATCCCTAATTATCATCATTTACCCTTCATACACTCATTACTATTCAATTTCATAAGTAATCACCTTTTTTACTTAATGAAATATGAAATTCCACATTTGACTAACCCCCTTCATTCATAAAAGCATTAAACCCTCCAAAAGAATTATATCCTAAGATTAAAAGTGGTGAAATTATAAATGATAAAAGCTTTGCTTTAATATTTTCACTTTACTTAGTCATGTAATTGTATTTTTGGTGCATTTCATTATCCCTTCTCATATTAACTTCTAATTAATATATTAAATCCCTAAAAATGACGTTTTCCTATTAATATAATTCTCTTTATATTAATACCCTTTAAACCCACTATTATAAGTTTTTATGTCAAAGTAATTATCCACATGCAGAAATAGAAAACCCCAATTACAACCCCTTTGGCATAAAACTAACATTATGTAAAATTCTCGCCCCCTATAGTGAATAGACATTTCCATAGTCTATAACTATATAATAAAAATAGAGCTAATATCCATGTTAATTTCCAAATAAAACCGTTTA
Organism: Pinus albicaulis; assembly: GCA_034641835.2. NCBI lineage: Eukaryota > Viridiplantae > Streptophyta > Pinopsida > Pinales > Pinaceae > Pinus > Pinus albicaulis. The sequence continues at coordinate 1,625,761,788 of CM076570.1, forward strand.
ACCTAAGGTTTTAACTAATTTACAGTTAAGCCTTACCTGATATATTAAACATTATGTTTTATATCATTTAACCCGAGTTAACTTCATATCCCACCGCGCGCACATTTTTTTAACCATATATATAAACACTATTTATATATATAACATTCCCATTTAACCCCTTTCGAAAAAAATGTATTGACCCCGTCTATACATAAAACCTTTTGATAAAAAATTTGGTTATAAATGCATATATATAAAGGTTTTATTATATGATCCATCTCTCGATGCATAGTAAAACACCCGGGTCCCACCCAGCCTTTTCCACTACAACTTTGCAATTGATCTCAACCCTTCACTCTCGTGCTCCAGATCCAACGGCTCTAATGTCATATCACGCGCATAAACCAATCGCTCACCCAAACATAAATCGAGCGCAAAATTGGTGGTTTTACCCTTTCCGCCCCTAGCGATGTGTCCATTTTCTATTGGATTGCATTCGTTTGAGAAGAAACCACTTAACACCTGAAATGGACGTGATAACCACCATATGGTTTCGCTGTTTAAACTGAAACTACTCCCGCCATTGATAAGACCTTCATTTAATGTCATTTATGAAGATTAAAATCAAAGGTTAAAACCTTTGATTTTTTCTTTTTTTCTATGTTGATCACGCATTTCGACCTTTGATAGCTCTCGTTTGTGTTAAAACCCCTGAACATTATTTTTCTTGCCGAGACTCCAAATTTGACCAAAATCTACCTTTCAAAGACCCGCAAATATTTCTTCCACTCTAGTATACCAGCGGAAAGCTCAGAATTAACCAAATATCTTCTTAGAATCTTTCCATAAGCCAAATACCTGCATTTAAGGTATTTTCCGACAAGTTAAAGCGTGCAAATTAAATTTTAAACTTTCTGTAATAGAACCAGGCTTTCAATTAGGAGATTTCACCGAGCCAATTTACCCAAAAACACCAAAAAAGAGGCCAAACCCTAGCCAATTTTTCCCACAAAACCTTGTTTTCAATTGTGAGCCTTTCTAAAGCCAAATTTCCAATTTCTAAAGCTTGAGGACCAAATTCAAAGACGCAAAGAATTAAAACTTCTGAATATATGCTAAAAATTCCTTTTTTTTCAATCAAGGCCACTTAGAAAACCCTGTTTTCTGTTTTATCCCAGTTTTATAACCTCTCACAAGCCTAATTGAGCAATAATACTAATAGAAGTTATCCTTGAACTGAATTGCTCAAATTATCCTCTGTTAAGGAAATTCAACTATTGCAAACTATTTAATCTTGCTTTAGTTATTTAAAAATAACTAAGAAATAAGTGATACCTAAAGCTAGAGGATCCAAGCTTGTTAAACCTGGAGGATCCAAACCTCCTAAGTCTGAAGCAGCAAAAGCCCTAAAATCCACTCTTACACTCACTGCAAAAACCACTGTGTCTGTCAATCCCCTTCAGCCACCAGTACCTAATGAATAAATCATCCCCTTGACTGATTTGGATTATGAAATTGCAGACCCTGTGGTAGAATTAAACCTATTAGAAGTTCACAATTGGTGTTATGAAAAGTTCCTAGATAAAGATGACATGCCTATTTGGGAGACAAATTTACCCAAATATGTAGTCCCATTAAAACACCCTGGTCAAGACCTAATAATATTGTGCCAAAAGTACTATGTTCCAAACCAAAGAGCAATTGTAAATGCTGATAGGGAGATTCTATTTTCTATCACTGCAGAGTCTATAAATGAAATGTTGCAACTACAGTTTGACCCTAAGGCAGTCCCCCTATCCATTGAAGAATTAACTCAATTATATTTGGGATTGGATTTCCCTAAGAGATTTATTATTTTCCAAAATTTTATGCCATCTCATGTGGACATTCCAAAGCTAAATCCTCCTTACTCCACTTCCAAATTTCCTGAAGGGTCTAGACATGTGATATCAATGATTTCTTTCACTCTAGGATACTTCACAGGTGAATTCACTGATGAATCCATCCTTGGTTTTTTATCTACTTTACTTCCTGGTCAGCCTCCTGAAATAATCTTTGACTATGCCAAATTTATAGCTGATAGTATCCACTATCAATTGACCAAACTACCCACTGAAGGGGTATTCAGATATTCATCATACTTATTTCACTTTTTCTTTAATTTTCAATGTGACAAGATTCCAATGGCATTACAAAAAATGGATTTAGAGGGCTAGCCTCTATCCATTATTTTCTCGACCACTTTACTAAGGAAAGAAAGCAGTTAGTTCAGTTTTGTAGACTTTCCAAATTTGTTTCTCCAACTAGCAATGAGTTTACTGTACAAGATGGATCAGCCCAGGATAAATGAAGAAATGAAGAAAATCTTGCAGTTAACAGAACAATGCAAAATGGGAGATAGGTTTTTTTATGAGAAGTACACAGAATTGAGAATTTTTTGATCTAATCTCCAACCTTACAAATTACCCAAGTATTTGACTATCACAGTCTTTTCTTTAGAATATTTAAGATAGGTTTTGAATTCTAATGCCATCAATTTTATGGCTTCCAAAAAGAAAACCCAATTCAAATTAAAGAATCATATTGGTCCTTTCATTGTGAATAATAGAGATGTTGATAAGGATATAGAAAAAAGATTGTCAGAGCTAAAATTTCAGGTAAGTTTCCCTTGGAATTATGACCCCCAAGGTCTTCTAAGAAGTATAAGGGTTAAATGTAAACTACCTCCTTTCATACATGAATCTAAGCCAGATATTGAAAAATATGAAAATCAGACAGAATGGACAACAAACACTTTGATAGATACAACTGCCAATGAATATCCAACAAGAAAAATGGATACCACACTTGCCATGGTAACTTAAAAAAATCTGGAATCTTCAAATAAAAGAAGAAGAGATGATGGAGCATACACAGCAGGGACTACTACAGAGACTAAATTCAAGCTCATCTACAACAAAAGGCCCAAGCTCACTACTATTGAAAAAGAAAAGGTTATTGACGTTGATGATACCAATGAGCCTGAGGTAAACAATAATGAGGCTACAGAAATAAAAAATGAAACTCTTGCAGACATACAGAAAGACCAAAGAGAAGGGAACAAGATACTCAGATGATTGAAAGACATAAATTATGGATGCTTCTTCGTCACAAATAGTTGAGGAAAAAGACTTAGACATCAAAGAAAGGTACAAACAAATTAAAAAAAAGAATGAAGAGATCAAAAGTGAGATTTATTCTCAATTTCTCAAACAGAAGCCAGGGAATCAGAACAGGTTACTTACAACATTTGACTACTCCACAAATAAAATGATCATGTCATATTTTCAACTAACTACTTCAACACCTAAGACAGCGGCAGACTACAAAAAGGTTGAGTTTTAAGTAGATAAAGAAAATGTACATGAATTAGACCAAATATAATTCCACAGACATAGTTCTGAGATGTTATATTCTAATGTGGTAACAAAGGCTGTGAGTGCTAAAAAGTTGTAGAATACCATTATTAACATGCAGGATCAAATGAAGCTGGATAAAGGCTCTTTGTATGCCAAAGATCTAAGGATTAAAGCCTTAGAAGACTTAGTTTTGCAGGTGGGAGTTGATCCTTCAGATGTTCTAGCAGCAGAGATATTAATTAAAAATAAAAATGAAGACATTGTAGCTTTGAGGAAATAGCTGAAGCTTCCTCAAAGTGAACACCCTCAAAATAAAGAAATTCTTCAAGAACATGCAAAAAAATAAGACATGATGCAGTTGATTATCAAACTGACTGCCCAAATCAAAGAAATGGAAACACAATTGGATCAACTTATGAACAAGAAAGAAATTTTCAAAGAAACTGAAGCTCCAATTATCCCCTCAGTCATACCAGTAATTACTACAGTTGTGGCCTCCACATTGGGAGAAAAATTAGCACCTAATGTGCCATTTGCAACTACAGTGTCAGTGCATTTAGCTACAACATCAGCAACAAATTCTTCAACCACACAAGTATAGCACACAGATGATGCAAGGTAGATAGTAAAAGCTATGGAGGAATTATCACTAAAAAACAATGAAATTAATAGTTTGAAAAAGATGATTCATAATATGGAAGTTTCCAACAAAACAACATTAATCAATGCCAACAGTTATGAGCAAACGAACAAAAGACTTGAAGAGCAAATCAAAAGCCTTCAAAAGGACTTGAGTTTCATTGCACAAATTTCTTCCATAAGAAATTACCTTTGGACCAATATAATTGATGCCATTCATCTTCAATGGCCTTCAATTCAAATTATTTATGAACAGAGAGATTTACTTCTAGCAGCACAAGTGGAAATCCAAAAGACAACAGAAGAATTAGCAGATAAGCCAGCACAAGCATTGAAGCTAATCACTTTCTTGAACAGTAAAAACATAATAGAGCTAGAATAATTAAAGGCACAGGATAGGAAAGAGACTATTTTTCAAATCAAGAAGGTTCTGACAAACAAAAAACTGATGAACAATTTAAAGGAAAAATGTGATGCCATGAATATTTCTATAACCAAGTTTTTAGAAAAATACACTATGCTGAGACAAACTGGTCTTACAAATATTCATGTCTACAATGAAAAACTAATGGCCCAAAAAGGCTATGACAAGAAGATAAGGGATTATTCTAAAGAACAGATCAACAAGCCACTGCCACAAGGCTCTCCCACAGGAAAGGTCATTTTTCAATATATTGAAGACTTGTTCTTTCTTCAAAATGAGATCCAACATCTGTTTGTTTTTAAGCCTAATTTTACCAAATACACAGATGCCGATGAAAACTTCAGGAAACTCAAAAGTGTAAAAATACCAAATGCATAACAATGGTAGGCTTTTATAGATTTAATGTAGCAGTGAAAGTGCAGAACAATGAAGAAAACCACTTTAGAAATAGTCAACTGATTTCTTTTACTGCTGGCAGTTTTCTTTTTACAGCAGTAAAAGAGTAAATAAACAGAGTCAAAGTGTATCAGGATGAAAGTAAAGTGTGAAAGTGTATCAGAAGGAAGAGTGTTAGTCAAAACAACTCCAATAAATATATTTTCCAATTTTCCAGCAAGCAGGACAGCTAGCCAGTAAAGGCTCCTTGATTAGTTTAAGTTGTTCTATATTTTTTGGATAAGAGGATAGCTTGCTAAAATGTTAAGCAACTGTCCCTCTTTATATGTAAAGATATTTTATATTTCCTAGAGTTATTCCTAGATCTCTCTAGGATATTTTGTAAACAATTTTTTGTATAAATACTTCAGTCTTTGAAGTGTTTGGTGTGGAATAAAATTGCTAAGATTACTATAGATTTTTGTTGATACATTGGACATCATAATTCAGGATTCTCGTGATAAGTTAAAGAGTAAAGTGCATCTATCTTGTCATTGTTTATTTTCTGAGTTCCATTCATTTCATTATGTGTTTGTTCTTTCTTAATGAGTAACTAGGAATATTACTTCAGGACTAGCTTATGGCTCCCTGTCTTAACTAAGTTACCATTTAAATGTTTTCAACTGATTTTCGATGTTAGGAATTCTTAACTGCTCCTACTCCCGTTTGACTTATGCCTCCTTCCTCTATTGTCTGAATCAAAGGATCCTTCATTGCCCTTTGTCCCGACTACACCATTTCATCAAAAACATTTTACCCAAAGCTCTGAGGGTTATATATCTTGCTCTGACTATATTTGCATCCTTTTAGCCTTGCCTTCTAGTACTAGTATCTAGACTTAGACTCCATTAGCCCAATGGTCAAGTATATTTCTCCCTAGTTTACCTTTAAGTGATTTTTTTCCACCAAACATCTTAAAACAAAACCAAATTGAACTATCATAACTAGCCTAGAACATAAAATCAAATCAAAGATAAATCTTAAAGAGAGAGCCCTCTCCGAATTCTAGGAAGGCTAGATCCTAGGATTTGAAGTAGGTTTGTGGTTACCCCTAGTTTTCTTAAACTAAAAACCAAAAGCGCACAACTTTGAGAAATTACTAGGGTGATAACACAGCACACCAAACCACACGAGGACATGGTTGGATAGAAACCGTGTCGTTACTTTTGCCGTGCTATCATATGTGGGCATGGCTTCTGCCCATTTGGTGAAATAGTCAACGGAGACAATGATGTACTTGTGGTTTCCAGGTGACAATGATTTACTTGGGTTGCAAGTCATAAATTCAATTCCCCATTTGAAAAAGTGACCGGCTACAATGACCAGGTGCAGAGGAGCGGGAGGTGCTCTTGCCTTGTTGGTGAAGCATTGGCATCACTCACATCTTTTAACTATCATAATGCAATCGTGGAATAAGGTGAGCTAAAAATAACCTACCCGTAGAAATTTTGGGTGGTAGCCATCCCAAAGAGGTGGTCTCCGCAAGCTCCACTATGAAATTCATTGAGGGCTTGCTCAGCTTGGTTGTGCTTGAGGCATCAACTCAAAATATTATTGAAGCCTCATCGAGAAAGGACGTCTCCCATGAGGAGGTATCAGGGGGGGCTGGTGGCGTATGCGCCATCGGTCATCATGTGTGAGTTTTTGATTGAACTTTGGGGTTCGTAAAAATTAGAGAATATAACCATACCAAGGATCATCAGTCATCACTAAAAATAGATGTTCGTCAGGTAGTGATTCGTTGACTGGGGATCCTTTATTTTGACTCGAGATGTCAGTGATGAACTAAGCTAAGACAAAACCTTTTTTTCTCTTGGGGGAGCTAAACTATAGGTCAAACTCTTGCAGTATGACTACCCAGTGAGTGTATTTGTGGTTCATCAAATGGTGGGTCAGCAAGTATCTCATGGGGTTGATAGTTATGACGATTGTTTCAGTACGTAAGATAATGTAGTGCCAAAGCTTTTGGACTATGTGTATAAGGGCTAGGGCAGTTTTTTCTTCAGGTTCATATCTTAAGGCAGGGCCTAATAAGTTCTCACTAACGTAATAAATTACGTGTTCTTTACCATCAGGTCCATCTTGAATTAACACCCTGACTAAGGCGGTTTCTGAGGATGACAAATATAGGGTGTAATCTTTGTCATAATTTGGTGGGCTGATCAATGGGATTGAGGACAATGTGTCTTTTAGTGCCTCAAATTATTTTTGGGCTTGATCGTCCCATTTAAAATGGATATCCTGATGAAGAAGGCGTAGGAATCCTTGAGCACAAGTGGCATAATCTGGGACAAAGCATCTCAGGAAATTGTCTTTCCCCTGCAAGCTTTGGAGTTGCTTGAGGGTTCTTGGTGGTGGCACCTCTTTGATGGCCTAGACCTTGAGGGGGTCCACTCTGATCCCTTGTTGGGATACTATAAATCCTAATAGTCGACATGTGTTGACACAGAAGATGCACTTGAGAGGATTCAAGTGTAGGTTTTAATGTCAGCATCTTTGGAATACCAACTGTAAATATTCCAAATGATCACTTCGCTTCTTGGATCAAATTTTGAGGCCATCCAAGTAAGCGAGGATAATGTGGGCTAGGTCATGGAAGTTATATTTCATGGCCTGCTGGAAAGTAGCTCCAGTTTTTTTAAGACCGAATGGCATAACTTGGTATGCGAACGTGCCCCAAGGGGTGGTGAATGTTGTCTTGTATTGATCAGTATGTCGAATTTGAATTTGGTTATATCTTGAGAACTCTTCCATGAAGGACAGGACCTCGTGACTAGCACAATCATCAATTACTTGGTCGATGAATGGGGTAGGGTCATTGTCTTTTGGAAAAGATTTGTTCAAATCTCGGAAATCAGTACAGACGCGAATGGTGCCTTGTTTTTTCATGATGGGAATAGGGTTGGAAACCCACGATGTGTAATATATTGGGTAGATAAAATCGGCTTTATGAAGCTTGTCTATTTATCGCTTGATCGCTTCTGGCTTAGATGCGTGCAATTAACGTTGTTTCTGGCGTACCAGTGGTATGTCAGTCCAGATGTCAATGTGGTGCTCTATGATAGTAGGGTGAAGACCCAGAATTTCTAAATAATCCCATGTGAATATGTCTCTGTACTCTTGCAACAAGTTTATGTAAGAGATTACTTCATCTGGGGAGCATGCTTCCCCCAGTGATATTTCTTCGATTTTTCCTAGTTTTCTAGAGATATTTACCTTGATGGTTGGTGAAATATTAGACATGTTCCCTTCTTCGAACGCATCAGGCGCCGAGATGGGATTTCTAAACTAGTCTGCTTTCCCAGATTGCATGAAGTATTTTGATTCAATAGCGTATATCTCTTGGTTTTCTGTGTTGTTAGGGCTGAATTTTTTTTTGGGAAGAAAAAATGAGCGGTGATGCATTGCATCCCATGGAAAATATGGTTCTGTCATGGCCTCCAAAATATCCTTGTCTAAATGGAACAAGGCATCTAAGGAGGAGTGAGTTTGTGTGAGGCTGTGGGAATTTGGTTCAGGCCTAATGGAGTTGGTCGAAAAACATGAATAGGATTCCATAGTTGATGTTGTAGAACTAGACGAGGTCAACAGGGTGCAGACGGATTGATTTTGCACCGTCAATGATACAACTACTTTTGTAGTTGTAGTGATCTCGACACCAATGACAGATGAGCAGACAACACAATTTATGGTTCCCATGCATGATGAGATGAATCGTATGTGGTGTTGTGTGTTGTCGACGTTGGATGGTGGAGGAATTTCCATTGTGGTGGCTTGCATGAGAGAAAGCTTATGTTCCTCACGTGGCGTACTAAGGGTACTTGCACTTTCCTGAATTTGGAAGTTGTGTTGAGTGGAGAGGTGCCTAAATGTTTCCATTAAGGGGCTTGCGACTTGTGCATGGTATGAGAACCAACGCTACTCTTTGTCCCAGAAGTGGACACTCGGAGATGATTGGGCATTGGGGCATGATTGCACTTTTTCCATCTCCAAGTTTTTGGTTTTGGATAATCTAGCTCTTTCGGGGAGTTTAGACTCAATGCTACCCTTGCCACTTGTAGCTTTGGGAGGTACTCACAATCCATTGTATGGTGGAATTGTGAGCAAATAATGCAATAGTAGCGTGTGATCTTCTCTTGATTAAAGAGACTAATCTGTGGGATGGGGGTGATCATGTGAATACTGTTAGTAAGGTTCTTCAGTTCCTTACATTGATTGATTTCGTGGTCGATCTTATCGCATGCCATCCTTGGCTGATTTTGGGCCCTGCTAGGATGATGGGTTTTTTTAGCTCTCCTAACATTTTGGTATTGATGGGGGGCAGGTTGCCTCAGGGCAGGTGGCCTTGCGTTAGGTTGTCTTGGCTCCATACCAAGTATATCTGGGTATTGGGTATCCAATGAGCGTATGGTTTCTATTGAAGGACATACTTTGGAGATCTAAGTATAGTGTCGAGTTTTATGGTTTTCTTGACAAACTAGACAAGACTATCTTTCTTTGGTACTCCTTTCCCTTTGGGATGCTGGAGTGATTGGATACCATTTGCAGAGTGATTTTAGATCTAGGCATTGGGAGATCAAATGTTTACGTGTCTTTCATAATGATCAGGTTGTTTTTATCCATGGAGGATGCTTGGAGGTGACAATGTGCCCCTTTACTGGTCATTTTTTTGCTGACATGAAGAAAATGGACCTGCTTGTCACGTTTTCTTGCGTTTTTGAACTTTCCATGGATTCTTAATCTTATATGTTTGTTGAGGCGAGGCATACTATGTCTGGGCGTAAAATTTTTAACGCAAAATGGAATCGAGGGATATAAGAGTAATGAAGAACTGGGTGGTCGCTATAACAAACCCGACATGAATATTGGATTGCTCATAAGTCATCGTAGTATACGGGTTCGATAGGATACCATCTCTAAAACAACTCTAGGGCTGCATAGTCAGCAATGAAGTGATCATGTTCATCACAAAGTGTGCAGATTTTAATAGGAATTGGAGGGCGATAACAGGGAGGAGGTGGCCATTCAGGTGACTCCCTCTCTTTGGCCACATATAGTATGGTCCTTGTTGTTTCTTTCCCTCGAAAGGTGGTGATGTTTGCGGATTTCGTGTCTAAGCCGACTAAGTCAAAATTTTCAGCAATGAAGCATCGCATGAAATCCAACATGGATCGGAATCAATGGATGTGTGGACATCAGCGCACATGATGGTTCTTGCGGAAAATTTGGCACGTATGTCGTCAATGCCAAGCTAAGTTTCTTTGGGAAATGTGAGGGATATGGTACCAACGAGTAAATGCTATTAATTTGGGACAATGTGTGACTAAGTAATCAGGATCTTCGCATAGTGCACAAACTGGGGCTAGATGAGTGGCCTCTATCTACCATATTTGGTCCATTGGGGTGACTGTGTATGAGCAAGATGTAGGCTAGTCTCATAGGTATAGTATGGTTCTAGGTTTTCCCTCATCCATATGCATGGGTGGATTTGAGGGATCCTATTGGTATGATTGCTCTAGGGCTTGCACAGAATCCCTATATCATGGCATCTCTGGGAAGTGATGAGTGTAATTCCCATAATGGTCGCATACGGTGCACGTGTTGTTGATGCGCAATGCTTTCCTTGATTTTTCGTGGTGTGATCATTTTTATGGGAACTTAAGGCCACGAATTTTCTTTTGGTGCTTAGAAGAGGTTTTAATTCATCTAACTATGGGAAAATATTGGTAGGATGGCCTACTATATCGCATAATGCACAAGGTTTTAATGCCCTAGGTATGTTGTGGTTTTCGATTTTTTTCCCTTTTTTGTTGGTTTTCCTGGTCACTCTAACTAGCGCTACTACGGGAGTTTCGTTAACTGGTGTAGCCTCTTGAGGAGTGATAGGGGTTATCCCTATAGAAGTGATGCCATGACTTCCCACAATGGCTGGTGGGACCAAATAGCAAACCGGTATTGAAAAAGCCATGTTTGAAATGTTATCGTTGCCAAGACTTGCTTTGACACAAAACCAGGTGGGGGGTGTAAAAATGGGGTTTGGGCGATGACGTAGGGTAAGAAATTCGTGCGAGCAGTTTCAGTTTTCATACTACTAGTCTCCATCTCCGAGATAGTTTCAGTGTTTGATGATAGCATCATGCACACCGGTGCCCCTATGAATTTTCGGGTTGCCCTTGGTATGATAGGGGGATTTCCTAGGAATGATCCTAGGATCGATGATGGTTTTAATTGACCGGGGCCATATTCTTGGTATCGCATGAGTGACTCCATAGTTGTATTTATGTAAGCTAGAATGACATTGTTGAATTTTTCAATAAGAAATGGTGATATTGGCATCTAGAAACAACATGACAGCACACACACTAGTGTGGGACCACAGGTCATGTAGTGATGGGTCCTAGCGATACATTAGTGTGAAATTAAATTTATTTAATAATTGGAAATGTGTCAAATTTAATTATATCTTAATTAAATTGGACAATAAAATGTAATCTTATCTCATAATCACTTGTAATAGTTAACTAATTGTGATAAACTCAGTTAGCTCATGAATTTCGAGTTGAGGGTAGTTTGTGAGGCATGTAGAATGATTCTATGTGTTTTAGAGTTCAAGTTTTAGTTAAGTGCATGAGTTTAATGCATGAGAAATCAGTGAACTCAGTTAAGTGAGTAAAAGTTAGTTGAACTAGTTATCACTGATTTTTGCACTAGTGAGAGATCGAATGAATTAAATCTGATTTAATTGAAAATCAATGATCTTCCATGCAACTGATGATTTGCTATTAATATTTGCATGCATGTCAGTTCCAATGGAGACCCAGTTGAGACAAAGGTTAAAGGGAAGTTGACTATCATTTGTATTATTAGAAAACTGCCCAGATGCATTTAAAACATCACAGGATTGCCCATGATACTTGTGCAGTTGATAAAGGCTGAAATTCCTAAGGAATAGGGATTGAATTCCTCATGAATTGCGTGAGAAATGCAAGCTAAATACATGCTGAGAATCGGCTAAGTGTTGGCCTGATTTTGTCTGGATCAGTGTGATACAATTGTGAGAGTGTAAGAGACTCTTGTGAGAAGAGTGGATTGTAATTGTTTCATGATTCTTTGGTTGATTATAAAATAGAGATAGAGGGGTTTTGAGTAGCAAGATTTCCCCAGGGAAAATATCTATGTTGTGGTTTGATTTGATTCTTTCTTTAATTTTTGTGATTGGCGATTGTTAGGTCCCTATATCACTAGTATAGTCCCTTATTATTGTTAGTGTAACCCCCTTATTGTTATTATTGAACCCTTGTAACCCCCATTTTTTTATTATTGTGCCCTTAAATTAGTATTGTTAGGTGGTAGGATTACATTGTGGCCCTAGGATTACATTATGGCCCCATGGACTCCTATATATAGAAAGGAGGTTTTGTTCATTTGTATCATCCAAGAATTGTTCATTTATGTAATGTATTGGAGGTTTCCCCCTCGAAGTGGCTCATTTATAAGGCGTTGATATCTCTTTTCTTCTCTTTTTGGAGCTGGTTACTCAACATTTGGTATCAGAGGTTTGGATTCTAGGGTTTCAATGCTCCAAACAGGTCATCGTGGAATTTTCGCTATAACTTTTTTTCTACGAAGCTTCAGACGCTAAAATTTTTAGGGTGCGAAGCTGAAATATTGAGGAAGTTTGTATAAAAATTTCAGAGCTTGGTTCGCAATATTTTCGGAGATATGATCTGTGGAAGTTAGGTCTTTTTTCAGGCTCCTAAATAGGTCATCGTGACATTTTCGCTATAAAAAATTTTCTACGAAGGTTCAGAATCTAAAATTTATATGGTGCAAAGCTAAAATCCTGAGGAAATTCGTCAAAAAATTTCAGAGCTTGGTTCGCACTATTTTTGGAGATATGATCTGTGGAAGGTAGTGCTTTTTCAGGCTCTTGAATTTCATCTCAAAGAGGTGATCGTGGGAAAAGTTCAATAACTCTCTCTTTGGGCATCAAATTGGAGTGCCGTAAAATGTGTTCACAATTACACATACTTTAGTTTCTTGGCTATCAATTTCAGAGACAAAGGATGAAACAGTGACACATGGCTAGTCGTACAAGTTCGGTCTACTGAACCAGTCCATAATTAGGTCATTGTGGGAGATTGGACACAAATTTGTCTTGGAGAATCCAAATCAGGTCAGACCTGTGGCATTCAAAAGAGAATTCAGAGGGCTACTTCAATGCTTAATTTAAGATATTGAAGAGCTGCAATCACAGAGATAACACAATTTCAATATCGAGCTCCTCAAAGCAAGTAAAAGGTGTGTATTTTTTTTTTTTCCGAATTGCATAAGTCTTGTTTGAAGAATCAAGTTGAATTGATTACAAGGTCCTATTGTAGAATAGATATCAATATTGGAGTCTAAAATGGCCCCTAAAAAGAATTCAACACCCATTAAGCCTTTAGAAGGCTCTACTATGACTCATGAAGACGAAGAATGGCAACATGACATATCAAAATTACAAAAGCAAGTGCAACAAATTTCGCTCTCGCAAAGAACAACAAAAAATGAAATGGAAGTTTTGAAGAAGGGCATGGAAACTAAGATGGATGGTTTGAAGAAAGGCGTGGAAGCTAAGATTAATGGTTTGGAAGCTAAGATGGATGGCATGGAAGTGGGCATGGAAGCTAAGATGGATGACATGGAAGCTAAGATTGATGAACAAATGAAAGACAACATGGAAAACATGAAGAAAGATCTAAAAGTAGACATCGAAAGTTTGGGAAAGTTGATACAAGAAATGTTTCCTAATGGTGAAAAGATAGTAGAGGAAACTCATGATGAGAACAAAATAAATGTTAATCTTGATTTCATAACCTATAATGTTGGCGGGAAGAACCACCATATTCCAAAAATGGATATGAGGAAGTTTGATGGAAAGGATCCTGTAACATGGATACTACAGATGGAGCAATATTTTGATCTCCATAACGTGCAAAACACACAAAAGGCACGCATTGCAACTTTACATTTAGAACAAAATACATTTGTATGGTATCGATGGCTTTGCTCCCGTAAAAAAATTGTCACTTGGTCAATTTTTACGGAGGAAATGATAGCACATTATGAGGATGCAAAGAGCAACACCTTCTTTAGCCAATTGATAAATCTCAAACAAAAGGGTTTAGTGGGGCAGCACATTGAGGACTTCCAAAAATTGAATATAAGGGTAACCGATATTCCAGAGGAACACATGATTGATCTCTTCATAGGCACTTTAAAGGATAACATTCAACATGAAGTTCGCGTTCTGGAACCTGATTCATTGGAGAAGGCATTCATGTTGGCAAGAAAAGTTGAATGTAAAATTATGGCGACAAGGAAGCCTACCACTCAATTCTATAAAGAAGGAAGTGTTTCTACGCCTAGATTTCCACAACCTACAAGGTTGACACCACAACAATTGGAAGAAAAAAAGAGAAAAAGGGCTTTGCTACAGTTGTGATAGAAAATACACTAAAGGTCATAAGTGTGCTGAGAAGAAATTATTTTACATAGATTGTGAAGAGGAAGAAGAAAATGAACAAGAAGAGGATATACACCAGGAACCAACCCTAGAAGAGGAAGAAATGAATCCAAGAATTTTTCATTTATGTAATGTATTGGAGGTTGCCCCCTCGAAGTGGCTTATTTCTAAGGCGTTGATATCTCTTTTCTTCTCTTTTTGGAGTTGGTTACACAACATTTGGTAGCCAAGGAATTAAATTGTTTCCTATACCCAGCACCAGAATGTCAAGTGATGGTTGAAAATAAAGGAACTATAAATTGGTCTGGAAAATTCCATAATATTAAGCTAACCATGGGGGAATATGTATTGACTAGTCCAATGCTTTCCATTCCTATGGGAGGTGCTGATGTTGTACTAGGAGTACAATGGTTACAATCTTTGGGGACGGTACCTTTTAATTTTCAAGAACTTTTCTTGAATTTTTTTTCAGAAGGAAAGGAAGTCGAATTACGGGGTATTGAAGGGAAGTCGGGAAGGATAATAAGCTCTAATGTCATGACAAAGCTTCTAAAGAAAGAACAACGAGGCGTAATTGCACAATTATGCTCACTAGAAGTTCCGACATCAAAATCATCTATTTCTGCATATCTCCAACAAGTCTTGGACAATCATTCCAAGGTGTTTGAAAATCCCAAAGGACTCCCACCTATTCGTGATCATGATCATGCTATTCATTTGATTCCAGGAAGTGTTCCTCCAAACATCAGGTCTTATAGATATCCTTACTTCCAAAAGAGCGAAATTGAACGTATGATTGCAGAAATGTTAGAGGCGAGTATAATTCAACCTAGTCAAAGTTCTTTCTCTGCTCCTGTAGTATTGGTACACAAGAAGGATGGATCATGGAGAATGTGTCCGGATTATAGGGAGCTCAATAAGCTCACAATTAAAGACAAATTTCCCATTCCTGTGATTGATGAATTATTGGATGAATTACATGGAGCAATTTATTTTACCAAGTTGGATCTTCGTTCAGGATATCATCAAATTAGAATGAAGACTGAAGATATTCCAAAAACAACATTTCGAACTCATGAGGGTCATTATGAATTTTTGGTCATGCCTTTTGGCCTTACCAATGCACCTTCTATATTTCAAGGGTTGATGAATTCCATTTTCAAACCCTTCCTTAGAAAATTTGTGCTAGTATTTTTTGATGATATACTAATCTACAGCAGGTCTTGAAGGATCATGTTGAACATGTTGACAGGGTGCTCAAACTATTGCAGGAGAAACAATTATATGCAAAAACATCCAAATGTTTCTTTGGAGTACAAGAGGTGGAATATCTGGGTCATATTGTATCTCACGAGGGTGTTAAAGTAGATCCTAACAAAATTAAAGCCATTAAGGAATGGAAAGTCCCCACAACCATAAAGTAGTTGTGAGGATTTCTCGGGTTAACAGGGTATTATCGCAAGTTTGTTAAGAATTATGGGAGAATAGCAGCACCTCTAACAACATTATTGAAGAAAGATGCATTTTCATGGACTCCTGAAGCAACTAAGGCCTTTGAACGTCTTAAGGAGGCAATGTTCCATGCACCGGTCTTAGCTACGCCAGACTTCACAAAAACCTTTATTGTGGAATGTGATGCCTCAGGAAATGGAATTGGTGCAGTTTTAATGCAGGAAGGAAGACCCATTGCTTTTGAAAGTCGTGCAATCAAAGGAAAGTATTTACAAAAACCTAATTATGAGAAGGAAATGTTAGCAATACTGCATGCACTAAAGAAATGGCGAACTTACCTAATGGGAAGACACTTCAAGGTAAAAACTGATCATGATAGTCTTAAACACTTTTTGGAACAAAGACTATCTTCAGAAGAGCAGCAAAAAATGGGTCACAAAGATGTTGGGTTATGACTTTGAAATAATCTACAAAAAAGGAAAGCTTAATGTTGTTGCAGATGCACTCTCAAGAAAGAATGAAGAGGTGGAAGCATTGCTTTGTGCCATTTCTATTATCCAACCAGATTGGATAACCGAAGCAAGAGATGAATGGAAGAAGGACAAAGATGTATGGACACTCATTCAAAAGGTGCAGCAAGATCCTAGTACATCTGATACATTTAGTTGGAAAAATGATTCCTTATGGTACAAAGATCGCTTATATCTTTGTAAGAATTCCCAACTAAAACACAAGATTCTTCTGGAATTGCACACTTCTCCTTTAGGAGGACACTCAGGATTTTTAAAAACTTACCGCAGGGTGAAGAAAGAATTTTTTTGGGATGGCCTTAAATCTGATATTCAAAAGTTTGTGGCGGAATGTTTGGTTTGCCAGCAGAATAAAGTGGAAACAATTAAGACCCCCGGACTTCTACAACCTTTATCCATTCCAAGTCAACGTTGGGAGGAGATTTCAATGGATTTTATCACAGGTTTACCTAAGTCCGAAGGAAAGAGTGTCATCATGGTGGTAGTTGATAGAATTACCAAGTATGTACACTTTTGTGCATTGTCTCATCCAT
This sequence comes from Pinus albicaulis, assembly GCA_034641835.2. Taxonomy (NCBI): domain Eukaryota; kingdom Viridiplantae; phylum Streptophyta; class Pinopsida; order Pinales; family Pinaceae; genus Pinus; species Pinus albicaulis. Next base: position 1,625,778,689 of record CM076570.1, read on the forward strand.
TTAAAGCAAGTTACAACCGCTACTACATTTATGGTATCAACTGTAGATATAGAGCCCCTACCAAGGGTTATCAGACTCAAGGAACCATTAATTTGAAATTCTGAAGATGACATTTTCTGTTAGTACTCAATTATATATTTGATCTTACACCACATCCATGTCAAACTGATCACAAAATGTTTGGAAGGATATCTTCGTTGTTTTGTATTAGATAAACAAACACAATGGGTCAAGTGGTTACCTCTTGCTGAATGGTGGTATAACACTTCCTTCCATACTGCAGCAAAAATGACCCCATTTATGGCACTTTTTGGATATCATCCACCATCCATCACATCATCTTTAAGAGAAAATTCGAAGGTTCAAGCAGTGGAAGATCACATCGAGCATCAACAAGAAGTTCTCCAACTCTTAAAGGATAACCCGAATTTGGCACAAAATCGAATGAAACAACAGGCAGATCAACATCGCAGCGAGAGAAGTTTTGATGTAGGAGATTGGGTATTTTTACGGCTACAACCATACAAACAAATGTCCCTCAAGCAAGCTAAGAAGGATAATAAATTATCGCCAAAGTACTATGGTCCTTACAAGGTATTGCAAAAGATTGGTACTATGGCATACAAATTGGAGCTTCCTGCTTCTTCACGAGTGCATCCAATTTTCCATGTTTCATGCTTAAAGAAGGTTATAGGTGAAAATCTTCCAGTTCAAACAATATTGCCCGAACTTGATGAGGAAGGAAAAATCATATTGGAACCTGAAGCAGTCACGGAAACAAGAACTCGACAGCTACGAAATCGATCAATTTCAGAGTATCTCATCAAGTGGAAGAACTTACCCACTGAAGATTCTACATGGGAGGATGAGAATTTTATACAGAAGCACCCGGAGCTACTCAAGCGTTGAGGACAACACTTTTTTGAGGGAGAGGGGCATGTTAGGTCCCTATATCACTAGTATAGTCCCTTATTATTGTTAGTGTAACCCCCTTATTGTTATTATTGAACCCTTGTAACCCCATTTTGTTATTATTGTGCCCTTAAATTATTATTGTTAGGTCGGCTAGGATTACATTGTGGCCCACTAGGATTACATTATGGCCCCATGGACTCCTATATATAGAAAGGAGGTTTTGTTCATTTGTATCATCCAAGAATTGTTCATTTATGTAATGTATTGGAGGTTGCCCCCTCGAAGTGGCTCATTTCTAAGGCGTTGATATCTTTTTTCTTCTCTTTTTGGAGCTGGTTACTCAACAGCGATCGTGTTTATTTTCTGCAATTGATTTGTAGAAGGATTCAGTATCTAGCTTTATTCAATTGCTTGATCGGATGGAATCCATTGATAATATGTTTGTATAATTTCTACATGGTATCAGAGTAGGAATTGTTTGGGCGGTGAGTTTGCAAAGAATATATGAAAAATTTAATGCAAAATTTTCAAAAATAAATATCATATTTGGATTCCTTGTGAAAAAATACCCAAATTGAAAAAACAAATTGGTCGAATTGGAGCTCGAATGAGGGAGATATCGTCGATTTAAAATCAATTTTTTTTTAGAAAATTTTGCAACGGGGGGGAAATTACAATGTTCATGAGTGAGAAAAGGAAAGGATGCAAAGGGAAATAAGTCCCAAGGCAAAGAGGGGAAGATATACTTGTCCAAAATCAAATGCTTTCATTGTCATGAGCATGGTACTATGCTTCAAATTATCCACAGAAGAAGGCAAGCAAGAAGGAGCCTGCAGTTGCAGTGGGTGAAGCATTGGCTTCACAGTTCGAGCTTGATTTTAATCTCATTGCATGCATGGCTAGCACTGTAATGGGATGCATGTGGTATTTATATAGTGGTGCCTTGGTCCATATGACAGGGAATAGAGATCTCTTCAGTGACTTGGAGGAGAAGAACCTCCAGCAAAACATAGAGTTTGGAGATGACGGGAGGTATAGTGCGATTGGCATAAGTACAGTTACCTTTCAGAGGGAGAATGGCTCCCATCTAACACTAGAAGATGTTTTGTATGTTGCGGGCCTAAGGAAGAATCTTGTCTTTGTAGCGGTATTGGAAGACTATGGTTATGAAGTGATGTTTAGAAGAGGAAAATTTTTCCTTAAACACATAGCCTCGGGACAAGTGAAGTAGATCAGTTCAAGAGTCAAGAACTTGTATGCTCTCAAGGTTGAGGATGCATGCAAGGATTTGAGGAGAAAATCAGTGGTTAATGACTTTGTGGTTGAGATGGAGTGATTATCTCTCAACATGCAGCCTTAGAAGTAGTCTCAGAAGTTTGTGGAGCAGCCACAATTGGAGAAGAAGAAAGAAGTCTGAGTGGAAGAGTCCACTCAAGCAGAGACCTCCAGGAGGGGGAAATTTCGAGCCAGATGGGAAAAGGGAGTACATGCATCTATACCTCGAGGTTTGAGGTGGGGCGATGTGTAGAGTTAATCCTAAGAAGAAATTTGGGTAGGATTCATTGAGATAGTGTGTCTCATGGATAGAACTTGGCTATGAGGAGACCACAGTACAGCAGTAGGAGGATCAGTTATGTTAGTGTCCCGTGATTTAGTAGATTGGTAGACCAAATGCACTGGGTAACATCAGACCAATATTTGAAGTCCTAGGACCTAGCCTTCCTGGACTCAAAGAGGGCTCTCTCTATTTTGTGCAAAGGATGTGAACTTCTTTTCTTTAGATGGTTGATTTTAGGCTAGTTGTTAAGTGTAGGGTTTGTTGTTTATTTTGGTTGGGTAAGATGATAAAGTAGAATAGGTGGAGTGAGAGGTCTTCAAATAATTGGGCTATGGAGTCTATGAAAGTCATGGATATCTCAACAATGAAACAAGATGTGTAACAGGGAAAATCTAGCATGGTCAAATGGATCTTTAAGGCATGTGTGAAGTGAAATGAATGTTACGTTTGTGAGCATATTAGGTGTGTAAGGGCAGTGAAGAATCCTTAAACAAATAATTTTAAACAAGATGGTCTTAAATAATGATCAACATAAGGAAATAATCATAATACAGGGAAAACCAATGACTTTTTTTATTACACTTAAGCAAACAAACATTCAAGATGAACAATTCAGTGAACCATAGAAAGCAAGAAATTTATCTAACTTCTAGTGATTTCACCCTCAAGGTTAGAAAAAATATAAGATAACATATAACTTTAATCAAAGAAGAGGGAACTCTTAAGCATCATTGATCAAGCTACAAAGAACTTTAAGGCAACTCCTCAAGCATGGACAAAGGGCATGATCAAAGCATGGCCTCTTTGGCTAAACCTAAAAAGTAGTACTTCAAAGAGAGATTCCTAAAACAGAGTTTTAAAAGCATTCAAATAAGCAGGGCTAACCATAAAAAATATTTGAAAACTACTATTTTGAACCATTCATGGAATAAACAAGCATAGGTGGGTCTAAGAAACAACTAAGAATTCCTTAAACAAACCCAGTAGAGGAAAACATAAAGACAATAGAAAGCAGGAAGGACTAAGGTGCCTCAAACAACATTTCTTAGCATATACTTTTCTAATATACTACAACATAGAAAGATAACATAATGATAAACATGAAGAACAAGAACTAAATAGAGACACATCACCTTAACCATGCTCAGGGTTCCTGCAAGCAATCCTCCTTCATCATCAATCAAACTAAGCCATTCACAAACTCCACAACACCAATTTATTCTTCAAACTCATGAAAACCATGTATTGCTCTAAAAACTCATCAAATACAACCTTTTAAAATGAAGCCCTCATGCTCTATTTATTCCTCAAAGGAGGGAAAAAACCCTAGATAGGGTTGGAAAATGTCAAAATCACTCATAAATGTCATAAATGCCCAAGAGACCATGCAAGGCCCAAGGCACAAAATATCCCATGAAATAAATGCCAAAATAACTCCTAGCACCTAATTCTAGAGTGATTTGCCTCAAAAAAAATTAAAATATGTTTTTATAATAAATGAGTGTGTTTTTTTTACTTTTGGCCAAAAACACAGTACAGTCTATAAGCGCAGTGCCACCCCAGGTAGAAAAAGGTCCTATTGCAACCAAGTTTTGGGCACCTTCCTGATGTCGGTTTTGCTCCGTGATGGCTCGTTGGAAAGCATGCTGAGTCTTCCTTCCAGATATACCTTTGGTTTTCTGATTAAGCACATGTAATCTGTCCAAAAAGTGAAATTCCCAAAACTTCTCTGCGCACAGTGCCAGGCCTGAAAAGGAGGCAGAAAGGTGAAAAATGAGGTGTTTTTTTACCTTTTGAGGGGTCAAAAATGCTCCAAATGCTCTGAAATTTGGTGAAAATAGTGTACTAGTCATGAGAAATCCAAAAATGTGATGTTCTCCCTCTGAAGATTTCTGAGGGAAAATCATAGCGCCAGTGGCGCTGCGCTTATAGGCCTCTAATTTCTCAAAAAACCAAAACTTGTCCAAATTTCTTCAAAATTGGTGGATGTCTCCCTCATGGGGTTTGAGAGACCTATAGAGAAGATTGTTACAAGACTCTGTTAGCTCCCCATAATTTTCTATATTGATTGAGATACAAATGGACAGGGGTAACATCAAATCGAACTTTGGAATCCAAGGACCTAGCCTTCCTGGATTCAGAGAGGGATCTCTCTATTAGGTGCAAAGATGTGAACTTGTTTTCTTTTAGATAGTTCATTTTAGGCTAGAAGTTAAATGTAGGGTATGTTGATGGTTGGGTATGATTATTAGA